>JAVKPL010010369.1:0-43194 GCA_032173675.1 Gastrolobium villosum | reverse complement strand
AAATCTCCAAGTTTTGTTATTTGTTACGCTGAGCTTGAAGCAGCGTGTCCATAGGCTCACTTACACACACTTCACTATTGCCGGGATTAAATTGAATTCTGGAATCTTTATATTTTTGGGGGTATTGTTTTTCTCAAATGAATGTTTCCCGAGAGAGCTAAACAATCCGCGTACCCAACACGTCCTCATATTAAATATTGGATACTACTCTCATTCGAAATAAAAT
This sequence comes from Gastrolobium villosum, assembly GCA_032173675.1. Taxonomy (NCBI): domain Eukaryota; kingdom Viridiplantae; phylum Streptophyta; class Magnoliopsida; order Fabales; family Fabaceae; genus Gastrolobium; species Gastrolobium villosum. The sequence goes on along the minus strand of JAVKPL010010369.1, from coordinate 42,968 downwards.
TATAAATTATGTATTTCCAAAATTATGTAACTATAGTTTTTCTTTTCCCTCTCTTTTATGGAAATATATCAGTTGGGTTGTGTTTCTATTAACACTACAAAAAAAAGTTTATTTATGATGGAATTTCGTCACAAATTCTTGTGCCACAAATTTATTTGTGACGAAACTTGGTTATTTGTTTATCCACGGTGGTATATTAAAAATTTCGCCCTTGGTCATGCCCACCGGTCCTACCATATTACATCTGAGTTTATAATCATGTTGGGTTTTATGGACCCAATTGAGAGCTTAGTTTCCTTAAATCTCTCCCACCGCTTCCACATGAAATTCGACGATGTCGTCATTTTTGTTTTAGGTGGGTACAAATAAATAGTACAATCGGGACAAGATTATAATAAATCCAGAACTGGTTACTTCATGGTTCAAGCATATTTGAGTATAAGTGATGCGGATTGCGAAGATGAGGACAAAATGCAAGTATAATTCGACTTTTGACAGTTAAATTGCTCATGTCTCCCGCTTCTTCTGTGAATAGCTTATCGTGATTTGATACACCTTGTATTTTCTTTGATATTATTATGTGTGGTTAGCGTTGCTATAAAATGTTTCCTGTTGGGAGCAAGAACATTTTCGACATTAAATGCGCGTTACAGAAAGGATGACTGAGTTAATCATATTGGTCCAATAATTCTTGATGAAAATATGCATAATGATATAATTATTATTATTATTATTATTATTATTATTATTATTTGCAACTTTGTATAAAAATATTTTGATTTTTATAATAAATATGTGGAAAAAGTTCAAATATCCTTTTTTTTTTTTTTTTTATCCAGGTTCCTCCTTAATAGTTAGAGTTTCCAACTAATATGACTATTGTGCTCTTCTTACGAAAATACGTTTCAGCTGCTTTATGTTATCTTCTTTGCCAACACTGCAAGGGTTTTTAATCATACAAATTTTTTCCAGTTTTTGACAAAAAATTGTGAAGTTCTTGGAATATTTTTTTTTTTTCTTATCTCCTTTGTTCAAATATTTGTTCAGCTTCTTTGAGATGGAATACACGGATTCGGTTGCTATACTGATAGACTCTAGAATTTGGTGTAGCTGCTATATTTCGATTCCTCCTCTTTTTTCAGGGATTTCATAATTTGACATTGAACCCATTTCATATGATGGGAGTTGCTGGTGTATTGGGTGCTGCCCTTCTATGCGCTATCCATGGTGTTATCGTGGAAAATACGTTATTTGAAGATTGTGATGGCGCAAATACATTCTGTGCTGTGCTTTTAACCCAACGCAAGCCAAAAAAACTTATTCAATGGTTACTGCTAACCGCTTTTGGTCTCAAATCTTTGGGGTTGCTTTTTCCAATAAAGGTTGGTAACATTTTTTTATGTTTTTTTTTTTTTTTGGTAAATACATTTCTTTATGTTATTTGTACCAATGATTGGTTTATGGATGAGTGCTCTTGGAGTACTCGGCCTTATCGAGCTGTTACACTTAACTTGAAATGGAAAGAGCTTGAGGAACATCTTCATGGCCTTGAGAAATCGTTGAAGAGACGGTTGAAAGAGTTTGAAAACAAGAGGATGAAAGCTCGCGAATTATTGGAGAAAAATTCGTGTAATACTAAGGAAAAAATATTTATTCAGAATATAATTTTGTGTTATTTTAGATACTAATCGTTGATTGTTTGTTTAAGTATGTCTAATCTTTGATTTCTATCATCAAATCGTCTAGATTTATTGGTCAAATTCATTAATTGATTAATAATTCATAATAAGGGCCGACCCAGTTCAAATACCCATTTCGTGAGTGTCTGGGGAAGGAAATACTCTAGGCAGCCTTTCCCCTGCTTTTTGCAGAGAGGCTGATTCGAACCCACGACCTGACACACCACGGCAAGCAAACTTACCACTGAGTCAAGCCGACCCTTCTAATAATTCATAATAAAATTCAATAAATTCTAACCGTTAATTGATAAAAATCAATGATTAGAATATAAAATAAGAACGAGTTATATTGTGGACAAATAATATTTCCTTAATACTAATAGTACAATTACAAATATACAAGCCTAATAATACAATAAGACTCCTACCCAAAGGCCTAGTCAAATAAGTAATTAGGAATCAACTCCTAAGGTTGCTTCTCAATTAGAGGAGTAACTCTGTAACTGATTCTAAATATATTCTAATACAATCATTTCACTGCAACTACCAAGCTCAATCTATCAAGACTACCATAAATTTATTATGTAACCTCAATTAAAACCAGACATAAAAATCAGATGCCCTCAACAATATTTCACAGCATTAGTTCAAATCATTAAAAGAACACAACAACAGAGAGAATAATTACTTACTTTTTCGCAGAAATTCAACAACTTACCTGTGCAGTGTCAGTGTGGGTGATGCGTTAACAATTTTCACAAGAGAATATGAACATGAGATAATTAGACGAAAACTTTGTGAATACTGAATAGAACAAAAAGAACAATCATAAACAATCATAAACAAAATAAAAATATTTCCCTTTAGTTGTATCAGATTTAGCTAAATGTTGTTCAAAATCTCGTATGTTTTATTGGAAAAAGAATTCTTATGTCGTAGGAGAGTTTTCTTCTCGTGTTAGTGAGAATTTATTTTGCTTGCAATAATTTTTTTTATTTTTTTATTTTTTATATGTGGGCCCCATTATAAAAATTTGAGTGTGTATGAAACTTCCCTCCTCTCCAATAACATCAGAAAAGCATTGCCAATGCTTTATATAAGGTTTTGATCCATTTCAAACATTATAAAAGAAAAAATACATACTAGGCATCTTCGATGACAACCCAAGGCAACGGCATAGATCAGCAGTTTGGATAACTCCTCCTCGTTAAAACCAGAGGCAATACCAAAACTGCTTAGAAGTTGCAAAAATGCATGAGCCTCCAAGGAATTCCCGTTGGTAGCATCCATATTAAGAGTATCCAATCTAAGTGTAATTTTTAGATTGGGTACTTTTTAATATGTTGGGTGTGGTTCTAGTTTTTTTAATGATTTATATTTTTTTTTAATATATTCTCTTCATTCAAGAGAGTCACTTGGCTTGAAATTGTGGATGTTGCAAATATAGGCCTAATTTTTATTTTTTTTATTTTACCTTATGCTTTAATTAAATGATCGAACTCGTGATCTTATAATCACTGAAATTCTAATATAAAGAATGAAATAAAGAATTACTAACACAAAATTTTAAAGCAATGATTTAAATAATTCTATGACAGTAGCCTTTCACTCTTCAGCAAATTAACCGCCTTTGCCCTGTCCTTGATATCTTCTGAAATTACATTAGAAACACAGGCTGAGTTGGTCAGGAAATCACTCAGACATTCCATTAGCATGATACAGGTTCGGCGAAAACCCAATATATTAGCATCCTTCTTTACATCCTGACTTGACACTTCCATTCAGAAAAACTCTTCCAGAGAATCTAAAACTAAACGGGCAGCATTAGCAGCAGCTCTTAATGCATATGGTATTTCCTCCCACAACGTGAATTGTATTTTTGTAAGGGAAGAATAATCGTATTAAAATTTTTAACAATGTTAAGAAGGGACTTAGATATGAGAAAAGATTAAAGGAGATAAATGATTAATAAAAAGTAGATATTATTTTTTAAGAATTTCTTTTTTTTTTGGTATATAACTGGATATTCTCACTCAATTTCTCCAATCACCTTCGCCTTGCAGTATGACCCCCCAAGCTAACTCATGCTGAAATAAAGGATGAAAAATGATGAGAATAATTCCCTTAAAGAAAAAAGCCATTTCCCTATGCCGATTTTTTTTTCAAAGAATTGCTTTAACCAAGTTTTGAACCTTTACACTAAACAATCCCTTCTGATCACTCACCTGCGAAATGAGCTACCCTTCGGGTTAAGAACTGTTTTAAAAGGCGGCCAAAATGGTAATGGTGATTGTCAAAACAATGGTGCCATGTTATGAATATTTCTTCGTGTTTATTCTTCCGCTTCTGGGGTAATTATATACATAAATGAGGACTCGAGGTCCATTACAAATTAGCTGTCAATCAGTTATGAATAAGGAAATGAAATAACCTGTTACTATTTCTTTTTAATACAATTCTCCTATGATTATGTCAATCAACTACAAATAAGAAAATTAATCTATTTAATACAAATCTCCTATGATTATGTAACTGTGTAATCAATTATTAAAATTCCAACAATTATACAACTCAACAAATATTATCTCATTTCAACACTCCCCCTCAAGTTGGTGCATAGATATCAATCATGCCCAACTTGCTAATTGCTCCTTCAAACACTTTTCTTGATACAGCCTTTGTCAAGATGTCGGCTAACTAAGGGTGTTCGCGGTCTGGATTGGATCATTTTTTGAGGCAAAAATCATCTGATCTAATCCCTTCGGTTTGATCATATAATCATCCACTCGATTTGAATTTTTTTCAAATCCGATCCAATCCAATCCAATTTTTTCGGTTTGGATTGGATCGGTTTTTGAAAATCCTAAAATTTGTTTCATTATTATTGTGCAAATAACATCTTTTGTATATATTGGCTTTGTAATTTTTTTTAAATACAAAAGCATCGGTGATCGATAATAGTTTTTTTTTTGACAATGAGATACGAAACTCTACATAGATGAAATTTTGTTGATGAGATATGACTCAATTTTTTCTTGGATTTAGTTTATGGGTTAATGGATCTTAGGTTTAGAAATTTTTGGACTATGATTAGGAAATGACCCAAGTAGGTAGAGGAAAATTATTATACTTGATCGGCTTGGATTGGATCGGTTTTCGTCTACCAATTCAAAATCCGATCAAACCCAAATAAAAATTGCGATTTTTTTTCGATTTTTCGGTTATTGGTTTTTCGGTTTGGGCACCGCGGTTTGAATCGATTTGGATCGATTGATGAACACCCCTATGGCTAACTGATCTTCAGATTTGATATAGGGAAATTGAATAATTTTTTGATCTAGCTTTTCCTTGATAAAGTGTCTATCCACTTCTACATGCTTGGTTCTATCATGTTGAACTGGGTTATGGAAAATTTAAATAGCAGCTTTATTATCACAATGTAACTTTATAGGCTAATTGTAGTATATTCCTAAGTCTTGTAGGATGCTCTTAATCTACAACAGTTCAAACACTCCATGTGCCATCCTCTAAACTCTGCTTCTGCACTCAATCTAGCCATAACTTTTCCGCTTCTTATTCTTCCGAGTAACTAGATTGCTTTCAACAAAAGTAAAATATCCTGAAGTTGACTGTCTGGTAGTTTTATCTTCCGCCCAATCTGAATCTACGCAGTCTTTAATTCCGGGACTATTATTTTTTGAGTACAGCAGACCTTTACCTGGACACCCTTTTAAATACCTCAATATTCAATATACAGCAGCCATGTGATCCTCACTTGGGTTGTGCATAAATCTGCTCACAACACTAACTGAATAAGCAATGTCTGGCCTAATATGTGATAAATAAATTATCCTCCCTACTAGCCTTTGATATCTTCCAACATCTGTCTGTACTTGATCGGGATATAAACCCAATACATGATTCATTTTGATTGGTGTTTCTGCTGGTTTACATGCTGTCATTCCTGTTTTCGCAAGTAGATCTAAAATGTACTTTTTTGTGACAAAAGAACTCCCTGATTTTAATTAACAATTTCAATTACAAGAAAGTACTTTAATGATCCTAGATCTTTCATTTCAAACTCATTTGCTAAATGTTTTTCCAATAACTCCATTTCAAATAAATCTTTACCAGTCAAAACCATATCATCAACATACACTATTAACACTGTTACCTTTCCTCCATTATGTTTTATGAATAGGGTGTGGTTTGCATTACTTTGTTTGTATCCAAACTTCTTCATGACTAGAGAGAACCTGTCAAACCAAGCTCTAGGTGATTGCTTGAGGACGTATAGTGTTTTTTTTAATCTACACACTTCATTTCCCTTCAAGTTGGCATGTTTGGCGCCTGGTGGAATTTCCATATATACTTCTCCTTCTAAGTCTCCATTTAAAAATGCATTCTTTACATCAAATTGCTTTAGTGGCCAGTCCCTGTTAGCTGCTATAGAAATCAGAATACGAATTGTGTTCAGTTTTGCTACTGGTGCAAATGTATCCTGGTAATCAACCCCGTATTTTTGTGCGTATCCCTTAGCAACTAATCTGGCTTTATATCTGTCAAGGCTGCCTTTTGCTTTAAGCTTCACAGTAAACACTCATTTGCATCCAATTGGCTTCTTCCCGGTTGGTAAAGGAACCAGTTCCCACGTTGAGTTTTTTTGTAAGGCCTTCATTTCTACATTCATGGCTTCCTTCCAATTTGGATCATCCAGAGCATCCTGCACATTATTAGGAACAAATATACTAGACAATTGATTAACAGATGCAATATATGATTCTAACAACCTATGATTGGACATGTAGTTACCAATAGGGTATTTGACCTTAGAGTTTGGATCTGGTTCATAAAGCTATTTTGGTACACCTTTATTTGGTCTTTGTGACACTCTAATAGGTAAGATGGGACCATCTATGCTAGTAATAGAAGGTCCATTTGAAGAAATAGGAGTAGGATTAGTGTTTACCTCAGGTATGGATTTAGGAACATCCAGGGACGATGCCTCAGTTATAAGTGTTATACGCGTAGCAAAATCATTTGTGGGAGGGGTAACATCCGATTCAGGAGTGTGTTGAAGAGTTATAATTTCTTCTACAGTAGGAGGTATCTCCCCCTGAGAAGAAGTAACAGGTTCTCCCCCTGAATAATATGGTTCCAATTCTTGAAAAAACACGTCCATGGTGACATGCATTTTGTGGAGAATGTGATCATAACTCCTGTAACCTTTTTGTACATTAGAGTAGCCCACAAATACACATTTTTAGCACAAGGATCCAATTTGTTTCGTAATACCTTGTAGATATAGACATATGTAAGAACCCGCACCGCTAATTAAGGTAATTAGCGAATTAATTATGATAATTAGGAAATAATTCCATAATGGACCCTAATAATTATTAATGGGCTTAGATAATTATATTGAGTGAGTAAAAATGCTGAAAGTCGCTTTTCGGAAGAAAAGCGCAGATACCGGTTCTGCTACTCGGTATAAATGCGTACCGGAAAAGTATCCCGGAAAATTATAACGAATGCATGATAATTACTAGAATATTATGTAGGACTTGTAAAACAAGTTTCAAGTCAAAATAACGTAATCTGGTGCCAGAACTGATACTGGCTATGGAAAAGCGCGTACCGGAAAGGTGCTCCGAAAAATAAAATAAAAATATGACAAATCTTAGAAAAATGCGTAGGTCTAGAATCCGAAGTTTGGGATCAATATCTTTTACTTTGCGATTAAGGCTAATACTGCGCGATTAGTGGCTTGTGCCTATAAATACTAAACTTGCACACAACCCTAGGCCATACTATTTCTTCTACGTGGGTTTTGGGTGGCTGAAGGGAGGTGGCTGCTGTCCATTGCTTCTCCTTCACCAAGTCTTCACCTTTTCTTCTTCTTTCACACTCAAACACTTGGGGAGGGTGAGAGTTAACCTTGGGGCTGCATTGTGGCCATCATTCTGAGTTGAGAAAGCTGTGTGTGTGTAGTTAGTGAGCATGAGTTTGGAGCTTTAGTGATGGCTACCTTGTGGTAGTCATTGTGAGCTTCAAAGTGCCTTCTTGTGGTGCAAGAACCCATCTTGAAGTGCCATTTTCGTGCTCCTACTTAGGCTGAGTTTGAGGAACCTTGGGAGAGCTCCAAGAGCACACCTTGCCTCTGTTTTGAACTTTGGTAAGTTATCTCACCATGATCATGAGTTTATGATGCTTAAAGTTGGTGTCTTGGCATGTAAAAAGTTAAAATGAAGTAACCAACACCTAAATGAACTTGTATATGCTTAAAGATGCATGCTTTAACGTGTTGAAGTGTTAAAAATGGAACCTTGGAAGGATATCTTCGCGAAATGCAGAAACTGCATTCTGTCGCGAAATATCCGGATATTTCGAGTGAGATATCCGGATATTGGATATCCTGATATCTCGAGTGAGATATCCGGATATGGGATATCCTGATATCTCGAGTGAGATATCCGGATATGGGATATCCTGATATTCTGAGGGAGATATCCGGATATTGGATATCCTGATATTTCGAGTGAGATATCCTGATATGGGATATCCTGATATTTCGAGTGCGATATCCTGATATGGGATATCCTGATATTTCCAATGAGATATCCTGATACGGGATATCCTGATATTTCCAATGAGATATCCGGATATTCTGGGATTTCGAAGAGCAGTAGCTTTACTGTGCATACAGTAAGCAATTGGGGGGTTTGTGGACCCTAGATTAAGGAAGTTAGGCTTCTATAATTAATGAACTAAGTCAGAATCACATGATTAAGGGTTTATGGCTTTGTTGGAAGCCTTAAGACGTAAAACGTAAAGGAAAGGCGTAATCTTTAAGTTGTATGCTTGTGATACATGATTATTGATGTATTATTGGTCCATATCAGATTGTGATACTGCTGTTTGTGGACTTGTGAGTAGTTGGACTCTTGGCTTGGGTAGCTAGCTTGCAAGGTAAGCTTTCGTGTCCTCGGTTTAGCCATTTTGATGTTCCACCATGTCCCATGGGGATGGGTTTATGCATGCTGTGTTACATGCTTTGATTATTTTGGAAATGCTGTTGAGCTGTTTATATGTAATGAGCATTATGATATGCATGTGGTGTCCACCTAGACGGCAATCCTGAGTATGTAGTACATACAAGATGGAGAAGCATGTGGGTGAGGTGCAGGTAGTATCCATGTACTCATGTAGGCATAGACGTATTCCTACATTTCTCTGGCCAGTAGATTTGAAAGCACACATGACATGATTAATTGCTGCATCGCATGATTTTAGAACTTATACTGTAATACTGTTTTTAGAACTTATATTACACATGTAAGTGAGCTTGGGGTGGAGACTCCTTGAGGACCCCTTGTCTTACTGAGATTTCTTGTTAGAGATCTCACCCCACGTTTGGGGACGCTTATTTCAGGATCAGGTAATGTTGAGGGCTCAGGTGGTAGGAGGCCAGAGTTGAGCTGATTGATGATATGCTGACTGCTGTTATGCTATTTCTACTGTTGTTCATTTTTTCTGCTTTAATTCTGATAAGTTATGTTGAGACTATTTGTGGGCATTGTTGCCTTATTTGGTGAGCATGGGGTTTGTCCATGCCACATGATTGTTATCGTCTTTTTATGTTAATGTTGTAATTAAAGTATCAGGATTTTGACCCAGGCTACTTGAGTAGACCTGTGGCTTTAGATACTCACTTATATTTATGTACGAGGTATTCAGTTAGTTGTCTTGCAATTTACATACAGGCAGTATTTTTATGAAAATGATTAAGTAATCAAGTTGGTTAAGTAATGACGTCATAATTGAATTAAAGAAAAAGTTATTCCGCATTTTAATTAAGCGTGGCTTAATACGATAGTGTGTTAACAATCCGGGTTAACACGGGCTGTTACAACATACACCGTGCACCCAAAAACACGAGGCTCAAGGTTGGGAATGTGAGGAATGGAGAAATAAGATTACAGTGTTTGTTGTGGAGTTTTAAAGTGAAAGGCGCCGGATGGAGTACGGTTAATGAGGTAGGCAGCAGAAACAACAGCTTCACCCTAATATGTTTTAGGCAAATTCATACCAAAAAGGGAGGCACAAACCACTTCTAGTAGTTGTCTATTTTTTCGTTCAGCTAGGTTGTTCTGTTGGGGTGTATAAGGGCAAGAGGTTAGGTTTCAGATCCCCTGTGTGCTCAAGAAATCAATAAAGCGGCCATCTAAATATTCCATGCCATTATCATATTGTAGAATTTGAACCTTGGACTGATATTGGGTTTGGACCACGCTGTAAAATTTTTTGAAGGCATCAAAGACTTTTTTTTGTGTCTTAAAAGTGATAACCAAGTCATCCGGGTACATTCATCTATAAAAGTCACATAATAGTAAACTTTTGAGAACGAAGGCACCTTTGCAGGGCCCCAAACATCGGAATGAACAACTTGAAATGGATTAGAACTTTTATTAGTATTAGGAAAATAAGGAACTCCGTGACTCTTGGCCAATTCACAAGTGCTGCGTTTGAAATCAGTACTATTAAAATGGGAAAACAATCGAGGAAATAACTTTTTTAGATAACTAAAGGAAAGGTGACTAAGTCTTCGATGCCAAAGCCAAATGGTAGCACAGAATTGTTCTAGACTGGTTGTTGAACATGTAGTAGCCAAAGAAGAATGGCTAGGATCAGGGACCTCCAAGAAGTGAAGCTGGCCACGTCTAACACCATAACCAAGAGTAGTCCGAGTAGGGATGTCCTGAAAAACACAGTGAGAGGGAAAAAAGGTGACTGAACAATTAAACTTTGAAGTTAATTGGCTCATAGAGAGTAAGTTGTATTCAAGAGAGGGTACAACCAACACAAAGTCTAGATATAAGCTATCAGAAAGGGTTAAGGATCCTTGACCAATAATTTTTGAGGTACCCCCCATTGGGGGTGGAAATAATGGATTGGGAAGAATTACAGAGACTGAACAATTGGGTAGAATCTTTAATCATATGATCATAAGCACTTGTGTCAATTATCCAAATATTATTCCTAGACAATGTAAAGAAAGCAAGAGACTTACCCAAAATACCGGATTGAGTAAAATTGGCAATAGGGACAGGAGCATCTCTAGCAGAGACAATGGTCACGGCTTTGGCAGGTATTTTCTTCTAGGGACGTTTATTGAATAGAAACTCGAAATGGGTAACAAAAAAAGAAATTCGAGTCGGGAAAATTGAAAAATACGACGTGGGAGGTTTAATGAAAATAGTTTCCTGGATCATAAATGCTTTGATACCATGTTAAAACAATGGTGCCATATTATGAATATTTATACATGTCTATTCTTCCTCTACTGGGGTAATTATATACATAAATGAGGACTCTAAGTCCATTACAAATTAGCTGTCAATCAGCTACGAATAAAGAAATGAAATAAACTATAACTATTTCTATTTAATACAAATTTTCTATGATTATGTCAATATCATATGATTATGTCAATCGACTGCAAATAAGAAAATTAATATATTTAATATAAATCTCCTATGATTATGTAACTGTATAATCAATGATTAAGATTCCAACAATTGTATAACTCAACAAATATTATCTCATTTCAACATAACGATGATGAGTAGGACAGGCTCGGGCACGCGTAACGTTTTGCTATCCAATGATTGAAAAATAGGTTTCCATTGGGCCCATTGGGCTTCGTCTGTTACTTGTTTCATCAAGGATTTGGTGCTCGTGTTATTCATCTACAATGCTCGCTGGTTACCCATTAATACAATACGAAGAATATTGAAATGAAATTCAGTAAATCATTTTGACATTCTCTTCATCGTTTCAATTTTCATGCATGTACATCTATTCCACTTTGATAATCTTGTACTCATCTTCATTGCAGTGGCGTAGCCACATGCAAACCAGAAGGTGCCTTGGCACCTGTTTGGTGTTTTTTTTTACTTATTATATATATTATATAATTAATTAAGATAAAAGTTATAATTTGACACCACCTAATAAAAAATCAAATACTCAATATAAAGTAACAATAAATCATCTAAGTGCATACAAATAACAATGAACATGTATAGTTGATTATTTTTGTGTTTTACTTTTATTTTTATTTTTTATCTTGTATATTTTTTTTTACTGTTTTATTTAAATCAGTTATGTTATTTATTCTTACTCCTATTATTTTAAAAAAGAAAGAATTCTAAACTTAATCACAAAAATAATTAGTTGATCTATTTCAAAATTTGAGCTCAACTAAACCAAATAAACTCATTTAAAAGTAGGGAAAATGATTTGTCCTTTTAAAGGACACAAGGTTGTATCTTTTTAGTTTTTGACACTATATCTTATCGGTAAAACATAGTCATAATATAAAAAATTGTTTTTTTTTTCTATTTTCTCAGTCACTTCAGCTAACATGAAGAGAGAAAAAAATAACTTTTCATGTTATAACTGCGCCTTATCGGTAAGAAATAGTGTTAAAAACTAAAAAGACACAATTTGTGTCCTTTAAAAGGACAAACACTTAACCCTTGAAAGTAACAATTATAAAACCAAATGAATAACAGGACTACAATTACGGAATATGAAGGTCCATTGAACTATTGTGTTTTGGGTCATTGAACACCCAAAGAATAGTCAAAAACTCAATTCTCAAATGTGAGAATTTATCATCGTGCTTATGGCTGTTCTCTAATGTGAGATATTGAAAATTTAATGAATAGAGATCTATGTAGCACCGATACCGACACGGGACACGTGACACGACACTCCGACACGTTAATTCTAAAAAATGTTAGATTTCGACACATTAGTACACGTTTTGATATTAAATAATATTTTTAATTTATGTAGTATATATTATTTTTAATATTCAATAATTAAACAAAAAAATGAATCTAAACTTATAATATTCATAAATTTTGCAAAGAAACATAAGATATCCCAATTATTTATATTAAACTTATTAAAATAGTAATCGTAATCCAACGAATCTAATAGTTGGAACTAAAAATTCAACGCAATGTAACCTTTAAATCTTTTTTTGAATTTCTATAACGCTTGTTGGAGCGTCGGGAGTGTCGGAGTGACCGAGAGTGTCGGACACGACACGTCAAAGTTTTTGAAGTGTCGGTGCTTCATAGATAGAGATAATGAAAGAGGAGACGAAGGACAATGCTTATTATACATATAATTATTATATTTGTGTGTTTTCATATCCTTAAGATAATATTTGGTTCATTACTTATTATGTTGTGTGAGAAAAATGAAATTCTTATGTTTGAAATATTTACCGAAAGATTAGTGCATTTTTGTATGTTTGTTTTGATATATAATCAACGACAATTGTTCATTTGAATTTTCAATATTATGTTATGTGACATTATTTAATACATAATTTAGATAACTATGTTAGAATTCATAGTAAATTTTTTTACTGATAAATTTGTGTAATTATAATAAATATTTTGATAATTTAATATATCAAATTTTTGGGCACAACCAAAATTTTGGGGCCGGCTCCGCCACTGTTCATTGTTGTCAAAAAACTAGTTTTAAAACGTAAAAACTTACTTTTTTACGTTTTTACTAGTGTGGTCCGTGTTAAAACTAAAAATAGTCATTGGTAAAAACTGGTAGAAACGCCGTGTAAAAACGGTAGAAACTTACGTTTTTAACGTTTTGATCATTTTTTGCTTAAAACTAAAAATTTAATAAAAAAATATTTAAAAAGAAATAAAAAACCTAATTTTTCGTTTTACCCAAATCATATTCATTCAATAATTAAACAAAAAAATGAATCTAAACTTATAATATTCATAAATTTTACAAAGAAACATAAGATATCCCAATTATTTATATTAAACTTATTAAAATAGTAATCGTAATCCGACGAATCTAATAGTTGGAACTAAAAATTCAACGCAATGTAACCTTTAAATCTTTTTTTGAATTTCTATAACGCTTGTTGGAGCGTCGGGGAGTGTCGGAGTGTCCGAGAGTGTCGGAAACGACACGTCAAGGTTTTTGAAGTGTCGGTGCTTCATAGATAGAGATAATGAAAGAGGAGACGAAGGACAATGCTTATTATACATATAATTATTATATTTGTGTGTTTTCATATCCTTAAGATAATATTTGGTTCTTTACTTATTATGTTGTGTGAGAAAAGTGAAATTCTTATGTTTGAAATATTTATCGAAAGATTAGTGCATTTTTGTATGTTTGTTTTGATATATAATCAACGAAAATTGTTCATTTGAATTTTCAATATTATGTTATGTGACATTATTTAATACATAATTTAGATAACTATGTTAGAATTCATAGTAAATTTTTTTACTGAGAAATTTGTGTAATTATAATAAATATTTTGATAATTTAATATATCAAATTTTTTGGCACCACCTAAATTTTGGTGCCGGCTCCGCCACTATTCATTGTTGTCAAAAAACTAGTTTTAAAACGTAAAAACTTACTTTTTTACGTTTTTACTAGTGTGGTCCGTGTTAAAACTAAAAATAGTCATTGGTAAAAACTGGTAGAAACGCCGTGTAAAAACGTAAAAATGGTAGAAACTTACGTTTTTAACGTTTTGATCATTTTTACTTAAACTAAAAATTTAATAAAAAAATATTTAAAAAGAAATAAAAAACCTAATTTTTCGTTTTCCCCAAATCATATTCATTCAATAATTAAACAAAAAAATGAATCTAAACTTATAATATTCATAAATTTTGCAAAGAAACATAAGATATCCCAATTATTTATATTAAACTTATTAAAATAGTAATCGTAATCCAACGAATCTAATAGTTGGAACTAAAAATTCAACGCAATGTAACCTTTAAATCTTTTTTTGAATTTCTATAACGCTTGTTCGAGCGTCGGGGAGTGTCGGAGTGTCCGAGAGTGTCGGGACGGACACAACACGTCAAAGTTTTTGAAGTGTCGGTGCTTCATAGATAGAGATAATGAAAGAGGAGACGAAGGACAATGCTTATTGTACATATAATTATTATATTTGTGTGTTTTCATATCCTTAAGATAATATTTGGTTCATTACTTATTATGTTGTGTGAGAAAAGTGAAATTCTTATGTTTGAAATATTTACCGAAAGATTAGTGCATTTTTGTATCTTTGTTTTGATATATAATCAACGACAATTGTTCATTTGAATTTTCAATATTATGTTATGTGACATTATTTAATACATAATTTAGATAACTATGTTAGAATTCATAGTAAATTTTTTTACTGATAAATTTGTGTAATTATAATAAATATTTTGATAATTTAATATATCAAATTTTTTGGCACCACCTAAATTTTGGGGCCGGCTCCGCCACTGTTCATTGTTGTCAAAAAACTAGTTTTAAAACGTAAAAACTTACTTTTTTACGTTTTTACTAGTGTGGTCCGTGTTAAAACTAAAAACAGTCATTGGTAAAAACTGGTAGAAACGCCGTGTAAAAACGTAAAAACGGTAGAAACTTACGTTTTTAACGTTTTGATCATTTTTACTTAAAACTAAAAATTTAATAAAAAATATTTAAAAAGAAATAAAAAACCTAATTTTTCGTTTTCCCCAAATCATATTCATTCAATAATTAAACAAAAAAATGAATCTAAACTTATAATATTCATAAATTTTGCAAAGAAACATAAGATATCCCAATTATTTATATTAAACTTATTAAAATAGTAATCGTAATCCAACGAATCTAATAGTTGGAACTAAAAATTCAACGCAATGTAACCTTTAAATCTTTTTTTGAATTTCTATAACGCTTGTTAGAGCGTCGGGGAGTGTCGGAGCGTCGGGGAGTGTCGGAGTATCCGAGAGTGTCGGACACGACACGTCAAGGTTTTTGAAGTGTCGGTGCTTCATAGATAGAGATAATGAAAGAGGAGACGAAGGACAATGCTTATTGTACATATAATTATTATATTTGTGTGTTTTCATATCCTTAAGATAATATTTGGTTCATTACTTATTATGTTGTGTGAGAAAAGTGAAATTCTTATGTTTGAAATATTTACCGAAAGATTAGTGCATTTTTGTATGTTTGTTTTGATATATAATCAACGACAATTGTTTATTTGAATTTTCAATATTATGTTATGTGACATTATTTAATACATAATTTAAATAACTATTTTAGAATTCATAGTAAATTCTTTTACTGATAAATTTGTGTAATTATAATAAATATTTTGATAATTTAATATATCAAATTTTTTGGCACCACCTAAATTTTGGGGCCGGCTCCGCCACTGTTCATTGTTGTCAAAAAACTAGTTTTAAAACGTAAAAACTTACTTTTTTACGTTTTTACTAGTGTGGTCCGTGTTAAAACTAAAAATAGTCATTGGTAAAAACTGGTAGAAACGCCGTGTAAAAACGTAAAAATGGTAGAAACTTACGTTTTTAACGTTTTGATCAGTTTTTTACTTAAAACTAAAAATTTAATAAAAAAATATTTAAAAAGAAATAAAAAACCTAATTTTTCGTTTTCCCCAAATCATATTCATTCAATAATTAAATAAAAAAATGAATCTAAACTTATAATATTCATAAATTTTGCAAAGAAACATAAGATATCCCAATTATTTATATTAAACTTATTAAAATAGTAATTGTAATCCAACGAATCTAATAGTTGGAACTAAAAATTCAACGCAATGTAACCTTTAAATCTTTTTTTGAATTTCTATAACGCTTGTTGGAGCGTCGGGGAGTGTCAGAGTGTCCGAGAGTGTCGGACACGATACGTCAAGGTTTTTGAAGTGTCGGTGCTTCATAGATAGAGATAATGAAAGAGGAGACGAAGGACAATGCTTATTATACATATAATTATTATATTTGTGTGTTTTCATATCCTTAAGATAATATTTGATTCATTACTTATTATGTTGTGTGAGAAAAGTGAAATTCTTATGTTTAAAATATTTACCGAAAGATTAGTGCATTTTTGTATGTTTGTTTTGATATATAATCAACGACAATTGTTCATTTGAATTTTCAATATTATGTTATGTGACATTATTTAATACATAATTTAGATAACTATGTTAGAATTCATAGTAAATTTTTTTACTGATAAATTTGTGTAATTATAATAAATATTTTGATAATTTAATATATCAAATTTTTTGGCACCACCTAAATTTTGGGGCCGGCTCCGCCACTGTTCATTGTTGTCAAAAAATTAGTTTTAAAACGTAAAAACTTACTTTTTTACGTTTTTACTAGTGTGGTCCGTGTTAAAACTCAAGTAAAAATAGTCATTGGTAAAAATTGGTAGAAACGCCGTGTAAAAACGTAAAAACGGTAGAAACTTACGTTTTTAACGTTTTGATCATTTTTACTTAAAACTAAAAATTTAATAAAAAAATATTTAAAAAGAAATAAAAAACCTAATTTTTCGTTTTCCCCAAATCATATTCACAGTATCTAATTTTTTTTTTTGGATATATATTTTTTATAATTATGTCTTATAAAGCTGATTCTATTATAAATTATGCTATGAGAATCACTTTGTGTTTTTGGATCATTAAAGAAGTGAAATTATATCCTAATGAGCGATGATCCAAAATTCGCAAAGTGTATAAAACAGTTAGAGCAGATTGATTATCTATTACTTGTTAATTATCACTGTTTATAATTTTGATACTTTATGAAAAATATTTTTCCTTTTTTAGATAGATAAGTAACACAACACATATTCATTATGTGTGATATTTTCTTTACATGTATATATATGTAATTTTGTATCTTGACCTTAAGTGGTAGAAAGTAGAAATTTTACGTTTCGTATCATTTTTATATTTTACATTTTTACCACATCTTTCCATTTCTACGTATAAATTTGAGTTTGACAACATTGCTCATCTTCCTTGAACCTTACATAATTTAGGCTATATATAGGTAGAGAATGAAACAAGTCATCAGAGATTATACCGCTTTGATTTAACCTTAAAATTATAAGGCTGCATATAGGTAGAGAATGAAGAAATGAGAAAATAGCGACCGAATAAAATTTATCGTTATAATTAATGTGATGGGATATAATTGATTGACGTGATATAAAAGATAATTCTTGAAACAAAGCAAATAAAACATTAATTCTAAAAGATCATCGAATAATATTCTAAAAACATTCGAATAAACAATATTCTAATATATGAATCTTTGAATTAAAAAAAAAAAGATTTTATAGAAGTTATGTAGTAGGAAAAGTGATTGTGTTATGTTATAGAGATTCGTTTTGCGTGTAGGAATTTTTTTTTATTGCGGGCCTCACAAAATGTTGTATGTGTAGGAATTTTTTTTGTGGTCATATGTTACAAGATAGATATAAACCCAAAATAAATTATGTAAGCTTTTAGAGAGGTCTCGAGTTCGAGACCTGTAAATGAAAAAAAAATGATTTGGGAGAGCCGTCCCAAAAGGGTCTGATCGTGTTCGATGGGGATTAGTCTTCGGTTATACTTTCGAATTTATTCAAAGAAAAAATATATGAATATTTAAATTAGAAAGAAAAAAAAAAATCATACAAAGGATTTGGCAAGAAAAAAATAATCAATCATGTATCAACATCAAGTTGAATTAGATTTCACGTGACAAATTCGTAACTAAAAATTTGGAGAACAAATATCAAAATCAAACATAGTAAAAAGAAGAAGAAAAGAGCACGGAAAAAGTTGTGATTAGCATTGGATATCCTGAATTGAGTGGGAGGTCAAGTTGAAATTCATGATGCAAGCCATTTCTATGGTCTTTCTCTTGTTGATAATCTTCAGCAGTGTAACCGTGCCACTAAATTTGGCATAACTTGTGAGATTCAACGTCCCTGAATTGATGTCCATAGAAAGAATCCCAGCAACGTTAACGGGCAACTTAATGGATCTCACGTCCATCGTAACAGTCACTTCTTTGGTTTCTTTGGCCTTCACTCTGTCACTGCGGATTACCCTACCACCGATCCTTACATTCCGATATAACAAATTCACAGTGCCATTCTCGTAACGGAAGCCACTATGATTTGGGTTCTTGATTCTGAGCTGGATGATCATAGTAGCGTTAAAAGAAGATGGTGGTGAAGCCCTATAACTAATTTGGTTCAGCATAGCTAATGTTATTTTGGCATCTGGATTATTCACACGCATTACGCATGCAAAAACCAATAGACCTACACAAAAGATGACAAAGGAAGCTAACATGTAAACGAAACATTTGCTTTCTTTCTTGTGCTTGGGCCAGTTCATG
Source organism: Gastrolobium villosum (assembly GCA_032173675.1). NCBI lineage: Eukaryota > Viridiplantae > Streptophyta > Magnoliopsida > Fabales > Fabaceae > Gastrolobium > Gastrolobium villosum. Next base: position 24,007 of record JAVKPL010010369.1, on the reverse strand, counting down.
GCTGTCTCTTGGTCAATTGTTTCATGTCTTGACCTAGAAACTTTGGCCATTATTAATAAAACGAAGAAGTCTCTTGGTCAATTGTTTTCAGTTACAGAAGCTGAATGAATTAGGAGTTGGAGAATTTATTATTTTGGAGGTGAATGAAGGGTCATTTAGAAGGTTTAGCGCGTTGAATACAAGAGTAATTGAGTCTTAAATAATCACACGGTTTTTTCTTTTTTGGTAGACAATTTCTTTCTTTTATTTATGTTGATTGAATATTTGATTATCCGTTTTTATTTTATTTTTTTGGATTTTATGACATGTGTTGATTCAATATTTGATTACCCATTTTTTTTTAATTTTTTCTGGTCCCCCAAAAATATAATTGGAGGCAAAACACAAACGAAAATGCGCCATGTGGAAAGCCTTTATGTTATGGCGACGTAAGGATCCAACATTGATGTTGCACTGCTCCGGCTTGTTATCATTTGGAAAGGTTTTGGCACACAAGACGACAAAGTCTCACAAGAATTCCACTGTCAGCCTAAAAATATATGAAGATAAATATGATTGTCACAAGAATTCCATATATGAAGACTAATTATATGATTGTCACGACAAAGTCTCACAAGAATTCCACTGTCAGCCTAATATTTTAAGTTATTATTTTGATTGCTTTGTAGTTTTTTTTTTTTTAAATCACTTTTTTTAAAGTGTTTTATAATAATTAGATGATTTATTTTTTTGAAAAAATAGAAAGAACCAATACAAATTAATAACTTAAAATATTAGGTGAAAATATATTATTATTTTATATTATTCCTTAGCCTAAAGAAAATAAATCCTCAAAAAAAGAAATTCTATATTTTTCAAAGAGTTAAAAAATAACTTTAAAAAACTTTTTTTTTGTATGATTTTTTAAATATTAGTAAGCATTCACTATTAGAAAAGCATATATTAGCGACAGAAAGTAGAGACATAATAATTACATAAAAAAAATTGATGGAATTTTTGATCTTTTTCCTCCGTGCATCGCACGGGTACTGCACTAGTAAAAGATAATTCTTGAAACAAAGCGAATAAAACATGAGTTTTATAAGAGTTATGTTGTAGAAAAAGTGATTGCGTTATGTTATAGAGATTCGTATGGTTTGCCAGATGCGTTTTGTTATAGAGATTCGTTTGGCGTGCCGGATGCGTTATGTTATAGAGATTCGTTTGGCGTGCCAGATTTTTTTTTACTGCGGCCCCACAAATTGTTGTGTGTAGGAAATTTGTTGTGATCGTGTTAAATGGTAGATGATAAACCCATAAAACATTAATTCTAAAAGATCATCGAATAATATTCTAAAAACATTCGAATAAACAATATTCTAATATATGAATATTTGAATTAGAAAAAAAAATTATGTAAGCTTTTAGAGGTCTCGAGTTCGAGACTTGGGAATGGAAAAAAAAAAGGATTTGGGAGAGCCGCCACCGAAAGGGTCCGACAGTGCTCGACGGGGATTAGTCTTCGGCTTTGAATTTATTCAAAAAAAAAAATATGAATCTTTAAATTAGAAAAAAGAAATTCATACAAAGGATTTGGCAAGAAAAAAATAACCAATCATGTATCAACAACATGTTGAATTGGATTTCACGTGACAAATTCGTAACTAAAAATTTGGAGAACAAAAATCAAAATCAAACATAGTAAAAAGAAGAAGAAAAGAGCACGGAAAAAGTTGTGATTAGCATTGGATACCCTGAATTGAGGGGGAGGTCAAGTTGAAATTCATGATGCAAGCCATTTCTATGGTCTTTCTCTTGTTGATAATCTTCATCAGTGTAACCGTGCCACTAAATTTGGCATAACTTGTGAGATTCAACGTCCCTGAATTGATTTCCATAGAAAGAATCCCAGCAACGTTAACGGGCAACTTAATGGATCTCACGTCCATCGTAACAGTAACTTCTTTGGTTTCTTTGGCCTTCACTCTGTCACTGCGGATTACCCTACCACCGACCCTTACATTCCGATATAGCAAATTCACAGTGCCATTCTCATAACGGAAGCCACCATGATTTGGGTTCTTGATTCTGAGATGGATGATCATAGTAGCATTAAAAGAAGATGGTGGTGGTGAAGCCCTATAACTAATTTGATTCAGCGAAGCTAATGTTATTTTGGCATCTGGATTATTCACACGCATTACGCATGCAAAAACCAATAGACCTACACAAAAGATGACAAAGGAAGCTAACATGTAAACGAAACATTTGCTTTCTTTCTTGTGCTTGGGCCAGTTCATGGCTGTCTCTTGGTCAATTGTTTCATGTCTTGACCTAGAAACTTTGGCCATTATTTATAAAACGAAGAAATCTCTTGGTCAATTATTTTCAGTTACAGAAGCTGAATGAATTAGGAGTTAGAGAATTTATTATTTTGGAGGTGAATGAAGGGTCATTTAGAAGGTTTAGCGTGTTGAATACAAGAGCTGATTGATGAGTAATCGAGTCTTAAATAATCACACGGTTTTTCCTTTTTTGGTAGACAATTTCTTTCTCTTATTTATGTTGATTGAATATTTGATTACCCGTTTTTATTTTATTTTTTTGGATTTTATGACATGTGTTGATTGAATATTTGATTACCCATTTTTATTGTATTTTTTCTAGTCCCTCAAAAATATAATTGGAGGCAAAACATAAACGACAATGCCATGTGGAAAGCCTTTATGTTATGGCGACGTAAGGATCCAACATTGATGTTGCACTGCGCCGGCTTGTTATCATTTGGAAAGGTTTTGGCACACAAGATGACAAAGTCTCACAAGAATTCCACTGTCAGCCTAAAAATATACGAAGATAAATATGATTGTCACAAGAATTCCATATATGAAGACTAATATGATTGTCACGACAAAGTCTCACAAGAATTCCACTGTCAGCCTAATATTTTAAGTTATTATTTTGATTGCTTTGTAGTTTTTTTTTATAAAAAAAATCACGTTTTTTAAAGTGTTTTATAATAATTAGATGATTTATTCTTTTGAAAAAATAGAAAGAACCAATAGAAATTAATAACTTAAAATATTAGGTGAAAATATATTATTATTTTATATTATTCCTTAGCCTAAAGAAAATAAATCCTCGAAAAAAGAAATTCTATATTTTTCAAAAAGTTAAAAAATAACTTTAAAAAACTTTAATTTTTTTTTTTAAATATTAGTAAGCATTCACTATTAGAAAAGCATATATTAGCGACAGAAAGTTGAGACATAATAATTACATAAAAAAAATTGATGGAATTTTTGACAAAAAATATTTCCATTTTAAATAAAAATGAATTTAATGACAATAATAATTTGATCATAAACGGGGATAAATCTAGGGAGGAAATTATTATTCATCTTTAATTTAGACATAATTAGAGGGAGAGGTTATACTTACAACCAATATCTTAACCGTTGATTTCCGCCAATCAATAGTTAAAATTTATTGTGAATTAATAATTAATTAATAAGTTTTATTGACGAGAATCTTAACAGTTGATTGATGGAAATCAATGGTTAAGATATTGATGGTAAGATGTAATAAAGGAAAATAGATTGTATGTATAACCTTCCCCTAATTAGAAAGGAAAATATTTTTCATCACTAATGGTGACAGAATTTGAAATGAAAAAAAAAAAAAAAACGATCGCTTCAAACCTAGGGGTGATAATATAGGTTATGACACGTGGGTCGACCCGCGACACGACGCAAAAATTCGTGTTCGGGTTAACCCGTAAAAAAATTCGTATTCGTGTTGAAGTATTCGTGTTCGTGTCGACCCATATTTTTTTTTAATTCTTTAATTTTTCATTTTTTTTAATTTTGAACCATTTTTTTTAAAAAAAATTCAATTACCATTTTGACCCCTATTTTGCGTGTTTTTCGTGTCGCGTCGTGTCAAACCGCAAAAAAATCGTATTGTGTCAGTGTCGAAGATTTTGACATGAATAAAAATTTGTGTCATGTTAGTGTTGATGTTTTCGTGTCGTGTCATCCCATTTTGACATCCCTATTCAAACCGATCAATTTTGTGAATTGGTATTATTAACATAAATTAGGAAGGAAAAACTTTATTAGCGACAAAACTAGAAATGAAAATATATAATTCCATCTCTAAATTGTTCACAAATAGAGACGCAAACGTTTCATAGAGTTGAAATTTCTGTCCAAATTATAGGCGAAAATATTTCCATCAAAATTATTTAATATAAAAAATATTTATTTTAATAATCAATCTAAAACCCCCCGTTAAGTATAAGGGCAAATAATATACAATAAGGGCCTGTTTGTTAGGCGGATTTTTTATGATTTCCTTGGATTCTGAGGTTTGGTAAACTGAAATACAACGTTTAGTTAATTAAAAATGTGAGATAACGTCAGGGAAGATGAAATGATAGAATTTCAAAATCAACATAAACTTTTTTAGAATCCCAATAAAAAAATTCCGCGAATTAGATGGATTTGTATGTTTCTCGAGGAAACCAAAAAGTAAATGTGAAGTCAAAGACAAAAATGACCCTGTGACTTGTACTTGTGTTGTAAAAAAACATATTAATATATAAAAATAAGGGTACATATGTAAATTCAACCTAAACTTCCATCAAAATTTTACTATCAACCAAACATAACAATTTTAAAATTCTACAAATATTCTCACCAATATTTTTGTCTACCAAACAACTTTTTTCTAACATTTCCGGAAAAGTTATTTCCCAACTATATTTCCGGAAATCACGATTCCCAGACAAAAAAAATTTATGCTGTACCAAACGCTCCCTAAAGGTATTATACAAGAGCAAATTAAATATTTTTATTTTAAAACATTATTTTTTTGAATTTTTATAATAAATTAAGTTTTTTGAATATTTTAAATTTCTAAAAATTATTATTTTATATGGTTAAATTAACCTTTTCTCAATAAATCTTTTCTTATTCATTCAATGAAAATATTAAAAAATTGAAATTTAAAAAATGATTAGTACATTTTTATTACTTTTTAAGTGGTAAAAAAAAAACTGTAAAAAAACTATTTTTTTTGGAAAAAACGAATATTTTGAAAATTTGAGTAAATTTCAGAATTATTATGAGATTTTAATTGGTTGTTATACTCTCTTAAAAGTATGTCAAAAAGAGGCCCGAGCAGCGTCGTTAAAACGTCGAGTTGACTAGACCGTTTCTATGTTTTAAAGTCCAAAAATGTGTTGAAATGATACTAGAAATGGAAATTGAGTTGATTCAATTGAAATGACGAGTCAACTCGAAAAATTCGATTGATTCGGTGATATTTTTTTTTAAAAAAGTTTTTCCCAAATTAAAAAAATAAAAAAATGAACTCTATTTGAGTCTCTCTTGTTTGCGTCTATATTGGTCAGATATATATTGTCTTGAATTAGAGATGTTGGATTTTTTTTATATTGTATTTTCTTTGTATAGACTTAAATTTGTGATAACTTATGTATTGATGTGTTTTGGAGTTTTATATGTTGGATATTTAGTTTTGTTTTGTACGAAGTAGACTCTTACCTCTTACGTTTTTAGTATAGGTTTTAAAAGAGTTATGTGATAGAAAAAGTAATTATGTAATGTTATAGAGATTCATTTTGTTTGCCTTATTTTATTTTTATTTATTTTTTTGTTTCAGGACACACAAAATATTTTGTCTGCCTTTTTTTACTATTGTGTTCATCCCTACCGTTTCTAGTAGGCTCTAGTTTTAACAACAACGGACATGAGTGAAATTTCTTTTTCGCGCTATGAGGCAGAGTGTAGTTTTTTCATTCCCAGTGGTTTACTTGTTCATTGTTACCTTTCCTAACATCTATTGCCCTCCTAGGCTCTTTTCTCCCTCTGTCTGCTCGTACCCAAATCGCTTCACCTCCATCCACCCTCTCCTCCGCCAAGGTCGTCATCCAAACCTCTGCCCCTTGGCCAAGTGCGCTTTTGTCTTTGTCAAATCTCCAACAAAGGATGGCCTCTTCCTGAAACCCATCTCACATCTCTCTTTAATTTGTCAAAATTATAATGTATAGATCTTCAAAAGTAACTATTGCGCTCGATTGGGATTAGTCTTCTGTCACTGTTAGAGGATATCTTTGAATTTATTAAAAAAAAAAATTAACTATTGCGGATATGATGTATTTTTCTCTCTGATTCTTCGATTTTCCATTAAAAAAATTACCATAATTGTTTGTTTGTTTAATGGAGGCGACAGATTAATTTACCTGGGTTTGTTATTTGCATAATTTTGATTTGAAATGCTGAATTTATCTCCAACGTATTCGTTACATTCAAACCTAATTGCAAGGAAGTCTTACGCATCTTCAAGGAGGCATTTGAGGGGACATCATTTATAAATCCATATCCTCAATTCAGCACAATTCCTATCATGTGCAATCAATGGCCAGTATGCTATGACCACAATATAATTAGGTTCCGAGTCAATAGCATTGTGACTTTGTGAGCATCAATACTGACGTTCGAGTGTCTAATCTTTCTCAATTTCTTATATCTTACTATTACACTCTCCAATTGGGTTATTTTCCTCTCAGCAGAGGTGCCAATTACATGCATATGGTCACAGGTCATAAGAAATTTTTTTATAGCCTTTTACTTTTCATTATGCCTGATAATTACTTTCCTAAAAAATTAGCTTATACCTTTTGCTTGGAAACTGAATATTATTTCTTATGCTAATAAATTATGATAAATGTAATGTAATATGTCTCTATTCACTCTTTTCCCCATAGATCTTCACTCAGTCTCATTAATATGGTCCTATTAATGGTGAGTTAACTGTTGAAGCTAGCGTCAGTAGTTCCAATCAGTTGATAACCTTCAGTTGTTTCGTGTCGAGTCCATTCTTCTTGCGGATAATATTATGACTGAAATCTTCGAACAACCCAGGCAAGTAATGCTGGATTAGGGCATGCCAATCAAAATAAGCTGTTAATTCTATTTTTATTTAGCAAACAATAGATGGAGGTTTATGCTGAGATTTGACTCTGCCTGTTTATGTAAATACTTTTTCATATTTTGACCTGTCCAACAATCTTAGCTGGTTATGTGTACTGTTCATGATAATTCTACCTCTCTAAAATAGTAAGTTGTTATACATAAAATCATTCTTCTAAAATTTCGTATAAATAGTATAATTTTAACATACTTGTTATTAAAGATCAGACTGATAATATTTATATTTTTAAAACCAAAAGTGTTACTTTAAATAGACCACAGCAATATCCAAAAGACAATTCCAGCGAACTAGTGCATTTGGGAACCATCATTTACAAGGGTGGATCAAGATTCAAGAGGGATGCAAACGATATACAGTAAGCATAGGAGCTCGGGAAAGATAACAGGAAACCCAATTCTCAATACACTTTGGATCCGGGATATAAACGATGTCCAGATATTTTGGGATGAAAATTATTTTAAGAACGACAATTATTTCAATATTAATGGGGGCAATGAGCAGAGGGGAAATAATTAAACAATGATTGTTCTTATGGAAAAAAGAACAATAATTGTTTAATATTTGTTCGCCACTAAAAGCATAAGAAAAAGAACACACTATACCAGTCTCATGTACACTACAAACTATATAGATCTCCTCTCCATCCAAGGGTAAGAAATCCAAGCAGAAGATGTAGGGGTGAATCACCAGTTTCACCCTCACTCTTCTAGAAAGATTCCTGGAACACACTCGGAGGAAAACGAGGAATTTGGTCTTGAAAAGTCACCCTGTCCAACTCCTTAGTCCTCTACCTAATTTCTTCTATCACTTTCAAAACTGTCTATATCCTCTCCTATTGATGTATATGCCAAATATCTATGTGGCCCTCCAGGATATAAATAACGTCAACGGTCCAACTTAGCTGTACCGCACTGTCGCTGGAGTCCAGTTCGCGCATATCTCCTTTGCGCTGCCGCCACGTGTATGATGAAATGCCCAGCCATCTTGCTGGACGATATGTACAATGCTTCACTTTCTATACAGAAAGGTTTTAGCTTATTCAACAAAATCTTAAAATCTGGCTACTACAAGTTGCTAAAATGACGGGTTTAAGATGTAATGTACTTGTGTTGAATCGTGGTACAGAACTACACTGATGGGAAAGCTCCGTCCAAATTCCCTAGAACTGCTCCTTGTGGAACTCAAATTTTGTTGAACCTTTTTCGTTGAACTCGAAGCAGAGCTTGCTTAGTTCTTTGGCCAAAACTGGTGCGCCACAATAAAATACCCCTGATCCGAATTAAGATAACCATAATATTAGTACAGAAAAAAAAAAGTCTACCAAGTACCAGCGTATGCTTGATGGAGACTGACTGACCTATTCGTCCATTGCAGTGCTTAGAACATATTTTAGAGAAAACCTTCTTCCAGTTAGGCCTGGCAAAATGAGTTCGCACCTGACAGTAAATTATAAGAAGCAAATCGAGGGTTAAAATCTACTTACACAAGACTGAAAAACAAGCTTTAGATGACTCTCTTTTATTTTTCCGAAACTGAAACGCAAACGGGTAAGTAAAAGGTAAAGTCAATGGCTTACCCTAGTCCCAGAAACAACATCAAATCCATTTTTTGCATGGTTGAGGGCTTGCACCATGGTGATGAGGGCGGATCTGGCATCCCCTTCCTCGTATACGCTAGTCAAGTAGTTGTGCATTTCAATAACACCCTGCAGTCCATAATTAGAACTAAAACATTAGCTAATGCACATAATACTTATCCATCTGGCAGCAGGGGAAAGGAATACTAAGAAAGATAAGTAAATATTCTATAATAATTAATACCCTTTGATCAAGTTCATCAACTTCATTCATAACCCCTTTAAACCAATCGAAAGAACCTTGCTCTCTTGTTACCCAGTAGAAATAAGCGTTGGTAGTCTTCAGTGTTTTTTTCCGTTTAGGAGAAATTTTGTTAAGAGACGGTGAATCTGTACTCCCAACGCTAAGATCCGAACCTCTACTTGAATCAGAGACTGAATCCTGGATAGAAGCCACCACGGTTGTTACTCATATTATATAAAGACCTTTGAATAATGGTCAATATGACAAGGCTTATGCGATACATCATTGGTTATTATATGAAAAAGGATGCTTAATACTTTGTTGCGTTAAAACTCACCGCCAGCTCCTCCGTTTTGATAATGTTGTTGAGAAGATCTTTCAGAATACTGATAAAAGGTGTTGCTCCTATTCCTAGACCGACAAGTAACAGGACATCATATTTTCTGTAGTCTTGTGCTGGCGCACCATAAGGTCCATCAATCTTCAGCTTTGGCAAGCTGTATCAGTTATTAAGACCAAGAAGATAGCGGGAATATGAGTATAATTATTTGTCCCAAGGACGAAATTACAAGACAAACACATATGGCAGGCCCATCAAGTACCTTTTCTTCGTAGTTTCATCAGCCCTGAGAAGCCCACTCTTCCCAGCTACGGGAGGCTCACAGGCCTCGGAGAATACCCTTTTAAGCTCCTGAGTCCAATCTCCCAGTTGTCTTATGTGAACACTCAGGTAGTCATTGTCAGGGGCTGAGGTTATAGAAAATGGATGCCTGACATACAGGCATTGTATTATTATTATTATTATTGGTGAAATTCACATAAAGCACGAGAAATTCAAAATACTTAGTGCAAAACTAGGTAGAAAAATAAAATTGCTACTTACCACTCAAATGGAGAAACAGCAGGACATTGCACAAACATGTATTGTCCGCTCTTGTAACGAAATTGAGGTGGCTTCGACATTTGTAAAGTAAGAACATTTCCAGGATAAATGGCAACCTACATGTTTTTCACAATACAAATTAAAGACCCGTTTTCGGAAGCAGGGATGGAGTTAAGCGTAGGTTTTTGGTCCCTACAGTTTTTAGCATTTTTCCCTTGGGATGCACACAATTAGCCCAAAGCAATTGTGAGCAAAATAAGTAAAATGCCGAATTTATAATGAATTTGAATATTCATTTAGAATAGCCTAACTCTACTTATTTATTTATCTTTACTCTGCTCACCTTTATAAGACGGACTGTGTACAAACCAGAACGGAAGAATCTGAGTGTTCTTTCTCCCACATAAAGTAAAATTGGAACTGCAAGATACATCCATGTCTGAAAATAGATATCAACGTGTCAGGTAACTAATCACCAACAAGTAAAAATCATTTAATAATGCTCCTAAATAATTGAAATCTGATACTAAAAATTATATACCGTTTTAAGGTACCATTTGTGCACGAAGTAAAGATTTACACCGTGAATGATGAGCAGGAGATAGACAATGACAAATAGGTGGTGTGAATACCAGAAAGCATTGAAACCAGTGAGCCTATTAAATGGTTTAGGCAGCTTAATAAGGTTTCTCCTGAACCATTTTGTTGCAAGCGTAAATGCTATTGCCATAAAAACCACCATCAAAATTCCAGTCATACCCTCCACCCCTATAACAAGGTCTCCGTAAGTGGGTTTATGATCACCAAATACGCCATTCAAATACTTCTTGTAAACATATTCAGGCGAATTTACAAGTCTTGGAAAATCACAAGCAAGGTGGTCCCCGGCATGAAGTATAACACCAATCACTATGGCCACAGCAATTGTCTGCAAGCATCCATTACTAAACATTATATGCTTCCCTAGAAGACCACATAAATTATATTTTATGTTTTCTGCTTGTTTCCTCTAGTTTCTTGGCAGAGAAAGGATTTTAATCTTTTTGGTCCACTCCTGTTTGGGAATGGATCCTCAACTATCGTTGGATAAATTAACTGTCTTTATTTTCTCACTCTATATTCTAATGCACTCTCATCGTTTTTGTAAAGTCATGTCCTATAAAAGCTGATATAACTTGTGAAAAATGCTAAAAATATTTACATGATTAATAAAGTAATGATATATCCTGAAAAAAAGCTATTAAAAGTAATTTAATTTTTCACTTATAAGTTGCGATGATACAATAGAAAATTAAGACTAGTGTTGATGTAAGATTGAGTTCTTGGCGAACCTTACTCATAATCATAGCAATATATCATATGATTTAAAATTATAAATGTTATATTATAAAATGGGATAGATTATTTTACCTACTTTGCCTAATGCCTACCCCTCTCAAAACCATTAAATTACAAGCTCATCTAAAGGTAGAGATTTGCAGAGTAAAATAAATCCTTTCATCCCTTTCTCTCTCCACCGTTTGATAGCTTGTAATTTAATAGTGTTGAGAGGGGTAGGAAACAAAAAATAGTAGACAGAATAACCAATCTCTTATAAAAATTTAAAGTTTAATTGATATATTATTATGTACAGGTTTAATGTAAACCTGATTATTTAATAACATATTGCTTTGACAAGATTTTAGCTCTTATCAATTAGATTTTAGAATAAATACCCTTTTCGGTCCTCAGCAAATTTTACGATACCCGCTTTAGTCCCTAGCAAATAAAAAGGCTATTCTTGGTCCCTAATAAATCCAAAGTGGACCTATTTTAGTCCTTTTGAGGGACTAATGTGGGTCTTTTTTGAATTTGTGAGGGACCACAATTTCAACTAAATGGGTATTTTGAATTTCTTAGGGACCACGAATAGCCTTTTTATTTGTAGGGACTAAAGCGGGTATCGTGAAATTTGCTGAGAACCAAAAAGGATATTTACTGTAAATTTTAAGTGAGCTTTCTTTATTTATAGGACTTGATTTTTATTATAAAATTCGTTTAACAATATCATCAAAATATGTATGTTCAATCCAGTATATCAAAATTAAAATCAGTTAATAATAATTACAGTTTACATTTTTCACTTAATCTAGAGGAGAATAAGCCTGAACTGGAGTACAGTTCACTGAATCTCTAATTCAACTTATTTTGTTCATCATTTTGTAAGGGAATAACATTTCTGAATGTGTGTGTAACAAAATAAAATTTCATACAAAAAACAGAAATGTTATTCCCTTTGTAAAATTCATATTACTTTAAAAATATATTAATTAATGATTTATTTTCCAAATAATACAAAAGAGCTTTTTCGATACAAAATTACAAGTTACTACTAAGATAATGATGAGTTGACTATTAGTTAATACAGGAAGGTATAAAGTTAACATGATAAAATTAAATTATCAACACACAATAGAAGATTACTAATAATAAGATGAGTTTTACTAACAAGTTGAATAAGAAAAATCAGTAAAAAATTAAAATTTTAAAATATTAATTAAAAGTAAAAGACTTTAAGTTTTATTAAATATTTTACCTTTCATTTAATACTTTTTTATTTTTAATTTGATAATCAATATCATTAGGATAGAAATCCACAATAATATAAGAATAATTATGCTGTTAATAATCATAAAAGAGTGCAAAAACAATCTTAGAATATCTTCATCCGATAGTATCAACTTAGACAAGAGCAAATATAGCTTTTGAATTATTATTATTGATGGCAGCCACTTACTTTTAAATGAGCATTCAAGATGTTTCCTTGTGATGTAGTGTTGTGCGTACCTTGTGAAAGTTGATGTTATCATCAAAAGGTACAATGTAAGCGAGCTTGGTGGACCGGAGCCAAGTTATGGTGTTTCTGCATACGGGCAAGAGTATAAGTGCCATGTTGAACTTAAGAGTCTCAGCCGCACCTTTCGCCGTGGGTAGACAGTAACCCATGATATGATAAGCATCTTTTCGCTTGTACTGAATGAACTTCCACGTAAACAGCCCCATCATTATGGAAATCCACAATGTTAAAATCCAAATTCTCTTCCAATTTTCTTGCAAATAGTAGAGCAGCCTGCGGCTCATCCTACGTATCGGACTTCTCTTCCTTAGTCCCTGTAAGTTCTGGCTCAAAGCTTGACTTGTGTAGCTTAGAGCTTGGCTGTAGTTGAGGTACGTGTCCTTTTGTAACAGAAGCGTCTCCAATTGCCATAGCTGCGGTAACACAATGACCATAAAAATGCCGCAAAACTATCAGAGGATGAATCATAAATGAAAAATATATTTCAACATGTCATCTATATTATTAACGAGAATTTCCTAGACTGAGGAAGAAGCAGAAAGGCCCTCTTGGGAACTCAAGCATGATGAAAGATGTACCTTAGAAACACCACTCAGCAGGAATGAATTCACATGGTCGATATTCAATAATGCATCAGTCAGTAAACGACTCTGTTTCCTTCACTCATTCACCTCCAACATAAACTAATATGGCCTAATTGCAGTTTTCAATTTACTCCATAAGGGGAAATCAATTATTCTAAACTCACAATTTAGAGAGAAAAGTTAAATGAGTTTATTTGATGAAATCTTCTCCAGCTTAAGATCAGCCAGCAATAACTGCAATTCCACTTAGCCATAGATTTTCCTACCCACCATAATGTCTACATTTAATTAGTTTTACCTAAAATTTTGAGATGCCAAATAAAATAGACTTATTAATAAAAAGGGATACGCTGGTAAATGCATGAGTTGAACGTATAAATTCTCAAGAGTTTTATGCATCAGACGACCAAACATTTTTTAGATCTGTGTAGTATATAGAGTAACAAAAAAAAAAATTACAATGCAGTAAAACTAGAGCATCTTGACCCCCGAGCTATTTCTAGCGCAACTCATTAAAAAAATAAACATCTTTGACCAATCAACTATGATGGACATCTTCTAAAAAATTTATATTGGTTAAATAAATTAGTAAGGTCAGTGCAATACATAAGTGAGTGATTTGACGTAACAGCTTAATCATATTAAATACATAATCTCAAAGGCATCTGTAATTGAGTTTTTGTTTGTTAAATTGACTGACTCGGAAAAAGGATGAATAAGATTGCATAATAAGACTTTTTAAGTAGCCACTATTTTCTTAATATTCATGATGTTGGGACAATCAAATCATGCTTCTGATCCTCAGCAAGTTTGTGTTTGTAAAAGCAAGTCTAGGGTGCTATTTGACTGTCGTGTGATTTGCTCACTTTCAATTTCGCTCAACTTTGACTAAAGAAAGGTGCGATGCTGGTCAAGCGTTGAATTAATTAGTTAGTATACATAAATCAAAAGTATACATAAATCAAATTAAGACTGCAAAAACAAAACAAAAAAAGAAGAAGCAAAAAACAAAAATAAATTTAGCAATAGAAACCCAACCACGGACTGTTACGAAACAATAATGTCTACCACGTACCATAACCTTTAACATGCTAAGATTTTTATTATGACCTAATTATATTGGGAATTAGAATATATGAATGCATTATTAATAAATCCAGATATATTATCGTATATAGAGAATTCCCACCTCGATGTAGCCAAGTCTTTCGGGGTCTAACTCTTCCATGATCAGAGCTGCATATTCTTCGGCCTGCTCCTTCAATCTGGATAACTTATTTGCTGAAGCGCTTAGCATGATGATCTGGAAATCAAATGAAATATAACAATTGTTTAATGCAAGTTTTACTTTTAAAAAGTAACATTAATTAGTCTCACAACTAAAGTTTTCCACAGATTTATAAATTCTCAGTTGGGGCAATCATCACATCAGGTGAGGGAGGTATCATCAGGTAGAGCCGTGGGTGAAAAAAATTTGTGTGAGATATCTTTATATGCAAAGGTGCCATTTTCGGATTTTGAAAAGCTTTAGCTAAATACTACATGTTATGCACCGTGGCCTATTGATTGGTGATTAATCAAATTAGTTTAGGAAAAAATATTTATCATTTTAAATGACACAATTTATTTCATTTCATTCTCACAAAAAAGGTGAGACTGACGCTTTTATTTTTTTCAACTCTCTTTCTTTATCTATCTATTTCTTCCTTTATTAGTTTTTATATTTGGCGGTTTGACGTAAGGCATTTCCTGTTTTATGACGACTCTGCCCCGACCAACTCCACTGAAAATGACTCTTTTATGATTCATGAATTCCAAGAAATTAGTCTAATCAGATAAACGGTACTGTCATCTGCATGCAATGATAGTGCCATCTGTACGAGCAAAGCCGGAAAAGTAAGACCTAGTCCACTGACTCTTATTAATGGGTACCAGCTAATATCAATATTTACAACATGGGAAGCGTCTTGAGCAAGAACACTGAATATTAGTAATTAATTTTATCAAATATACATCTGCGCATTAAAAATTTTGTATCAGTTGTACGCTTTCTTTTTTATAAAAAAAATTGTAAATATCACGAAAAAAAAATTGTAAAATTGAAAAAATGTATTAAATATTTTATTATTATTTTATATAAAAGATAAAAATAATGTAAAAAATTTGTGCAAACATCATTATTCTAATGTTTTTAACCGTTATGAGGAAAAGTTCACCCATTCCTGCCGACAGCTGAGAATGATTACTAAAACTCAGGTTGACATCATACGTATGGGGCCTACGAGCTATGTAACAAACATTACACGAAAAATAGCTAGCAAAGGAAGTATTAACGATAGTGCACTCTTTGGCCGATTCCGTCCTCTAGTTTTAGTTGAAAAAATAATTATCTCATTTTACATAAAATAATTATCTCATACGCTATACACAAATTGGATATTGAATTTATTTTAAATTTTTTCTTTCTCCTTTATTCTCTTTTCTCTCTTTTCCATATATGTGTAAGAGATTATTTTTCTCTCATGTTAAATGAGAAAAACAATCCCCTTTTGATAATGACCGTAATATTTTATTTTATTTTTGAAAACAATGACTGCAATATCTTTATATCGAACATTTTATATTGTTTTCGTACTTTCCTTCTTTGGAGAGGTTAAAAAAGAGATAGGGTATATTTTGAAATATATAACTGATTATCATCGTCTGTAGAGAAAAGAAAAAGAAGAGAGTATATGTTGAGATATATAATTTATTATCTTCGTTTGAAGAGACGATAAAAAAGATGTAGTATAAAAACGATGTAATAAAAATATAGAAATTATTATTATTTAATTAGATTAAAAAAACACAATTAACATTTAATATTATAATAATTAGAAATTGTTCATGTTTTTATTGAGAAAATTATTAACAACAAATATTTGGAAAAGAAAAAGATAAGATGGGAAATAGTTCATTATTTAAAATTTAAAACTAAAATAAAATAAACAACACAAAAACAATATATACATAAAAAGTCATATGTATACTATTAAAGGTGTAAATTATGAGTTCGATATATAAAGAGGTAAATCAATTTTTGCTTAATTAATAAAAAAAAGCTAACATTTTTAAAGAAAAAATTGCTCCAGTTGTGACACGCGATGAAGTTTAACAAAAATTTTATTTTATAAAGTTCTTGAAATATGTGAATTTTTATTTTAACAAGAAGGAAAAAAAATGCCCTTAATTAGCTTACTATGCTAAGTTCATTTTTATTTTTTAAGTTGTTGACTATGCTACCTTCAACTATTTTAGTCCACGTAAAAGAGAAGCGCTTAAATTGCTATATCAAAAAATTCAAGTGCACAATTTTTTAAAAGAAAATAAATTCAGTAAACAAATTCAAATTATTTTGGCGAACATTAACAATTTTTTGTTGATAAAAAACGAGAGATAAAGTTTGGGGTTAAAATAACGATCAAAAAAATTGTTCAATACCTCTTTCACTTCTTCTTCCGCGATTCTGCCATCTTCATTTTTGTCCACCCTGGGAAGATAAATAAAATTAAAATAAGAAATATAGAAAAAGAAAGACAAGTAAGGATTATGATCGAAATTACGAACAAGGAAAATATCTAAGCTTTGTGGATATTTAATTACTAAAAGAAATTAGTGTTTATTATGGGCATGCAAGTACTAGCTTAAAGATAAGAAAGGAAAACATGGGATAATTAATTAATTAGTACTTTAAAATAATATTTAATCAATCAATGATTACATATCGAAGAAGATCTGGAGTCGCGAATCAAAACTTTGATCGGTAATTTGCGACCAGAACTCGTAAAGTTCATCTCTGCTGATCTTTTCAATCTTCAGTCTCTGTCTCCGACTCAGAGCATCAAATAGTTCCAGAGCGAACTCCTTAGAATCTCTCATCCCTTCAGAAAAAACAAAAACTCTTGAAGAAAAAATGGCAAGTAAAATATTTTGCAAGATCTAGCTATATTTCAAGCCACAAAATTGGCGAAACACAATGGACTCAAACAAGGAATGAAAATATCGAAATGATTAACGCATATGCACAATGTAAGAATCTGAATTAAAATTTGAAAAAGGAACGGACCTATGCATTGCGCAAAATCGGTGCGGTAGAGAAAACCGTCCTTGGCAAAGCTATCGAAATTTCTCTGCACCTCGTTCCATCCATCAACACCATTGGATTTACTGCTGATAAATTTGAGTCCACGGATTGCTTTCTGAGCACCGTACCGACTGCGATCAAGCTGAGCGCGTTGCTTCCTAAGATCTCGAGCTACCAACGCCGTTTCAGACACGCCGTGACTCCACGAGAACCGCCGCAGCTCCGCCTTAAGCTCCTGTGAGAACTGCCTTGCCTTGGCAAACGCCTCGGCTTTCAGCTCCTGCGAGAACTGCCGCAACCTGTTGGAAGAGCTCCTCCTGTCCGTCGGCGACCTGGCATCGGATGCCGGAGTTTCGTTTCCGCTTGTGGCGACACCATCGTTGACGTTAATGACAGTAATCGGCTCAACACCGCGGAGAACGATGGTGTGGTCGTCTTGAAGATCAAGAGTGACCTCGACATACTCGTCGGAGAAGGAGTTGTACTCAGTTCCCGGCGAAGTTCCGGTACTCACGGCTGCGTTATCCGGAACGGTGTCGGACGCCCATCGGCGTTCGTGCCTCGGAACACCATTCATTGATTAGACAAAACAGAAGAATGTATATGATTTTTCTTTTTTCTTTTTTTTTGGTAGACAAGAATGTATATGATTTAATTATACATGTGTATGTGTGTATATATATACTTCGAAAAAATATGTTATGCGATGCGATTGGGAGTGCGTTGCTGACGTGCGCGAGTGGTTGGAGGAAGTTATTCGAATGGGTTGGAGAGAGTAGAGTTTAGGCCCGGGTGATTGATGAAGAGGTGAAAGGTAGAAGGCGTTCAGAATCTATAAGAAAAAGACAAAAAAAAACGCATTCAGAGCTAAATGTTTGACTGAAGAAAAGGACAACGCCACAATGGTTTTGCTTTCGCAGCATAAATCAAAGGAAGCCAAGCACAACTGTTGCATAAGTTAGGAATAATGAGACACGGGAAGATCAAAGAGTGATGGAATACTGTTACGTAATATGTATAATTTATTTTAAAATTATAGAGATTTATGTGAAAACATAAATTCTTACTTATATTAAATAGAAAATTTAAAATGAAAAAAGAAATCATAAAGTATAAATAAAAAGTACAAAAGCTAATAGTAACTAGTATGGGATGCTTTAATATATTATAAGCAATTTTTTTTATGATATTCTTACTATTTATTTTTTTTACTATCATTCCACTACCACTCTAATCACCGTTGGATTAGAGGAAAAGTTGAATGAAGTGAGAGAAAAAAATAACTTTTGAATCTAATGATAATTAAAATGGCAGTGGATATAATAGAAAAATTGGATAGCAGGAATATCTTATCCTTTTTCTTTTGGTAACATATTGTAAGCAATTTATTCATATATAATATCAACGAGTGTTTGGTTTTATTAGTAAACATATAGCTTAGGTATGTATGGAAAGCGGAAAAGAGAGGGGAAAAAAGAAAGGAAGGCTCTGTGACCACAAAAAGATGGTTTCTCGTTCTGGGTCTATTTTGCAGACAGCTAGCTTATGTGGACGGGCGTACAGAGAAGTGACATAGAGAAAGAGAGAGAGAGTGGCGCAGTGGCGGGGTCAGAAAAGGGAAAATATCTATTATGCAACCGTCTCACAATGCATTCCATGCGACCAACCAATAGAAATGAGAAGGAGAGTACGGAAAAAAGAAAAATTTATTCTTTATTCCAGTTGTCATTTTTTCAATTGCGGACGCACATACCACTGCCGCACACAAGATGATCTCCAGAAAAGGAAAGGGTGATACTTTATGCCGGTGGGCCCGGGGATTTCAGAGTCTTCCAAAAGTTTGCCGAGTAAACTCCACTGACGCTTGTCGCAATCATCGTGTTACGTGGCATAAATATTTTAATTATCTCTTCTTCTTCTTTTTATCTTTTCAATATTATTAAAGAATTTATTAATCTCATTTATCTTATGTTGTATCATTACAAGAAAAAAGAAAAAAAAAATAACGCGGAGTACGGAAATTGAATGCTTTTATGTAACATTAGAGGAGGGATATTCTTACTACTAAAATTTTTTACTACTAACTTACTACTTATCTAATTACCATTGGATCAATATTTTCTCTTTTTTCAAATTTTTTTTAACATTCTCTCTCTTTGATTCATGGTGATTAGATAGGTAGTAAGTTAGTAGTATAAAATTTTGATAGTAAGAATATAATCCCTCGTAACATTATACATGTATAACCCTAGATAAAAATAGAATAATTTATTTCTATTTACATTATTCTTTGTTTTCATTTTTCTTTTAAAGAAAATAGTTATTTAAATTACACCTTTTGAAAAAAGATTAAAGTATGATACGAAATATGAGTCAAGAAATCTTATCTTCTTTCAGCACTCAGCAGACATAACAAATTTCTTTTAACCTATTATAAAGGGTTTTATAACGAGAATTTAAGTTTTCCTACATATCCTTCAATTTTCGTGTTGACATGAGTCCTATATATAATTTTTTCTAACACATGGGTCCACATATTTTTTATATTTACAACATGAGAATTGAATTCTCATTTAACATGAGAAAATCAAACCCAATTATAAAATAGGAAAATATAATCATCATGTTACATTACACAATTCATCATGTTGTAGACACAAAATTGGTGGGATCCACTGTTTAATTTACTTTTTATTTTCTATTTAAATAGTGGATCCTACCAACTTTATCTCTACAACTTTATTTTAACATGACCAAATACAATCCCTATAAAGTAATACAATGAGTTAAAATATAAGTCAAGTAATTTATTTTATTTTTATTTTATTTTTTGGTTAAATTTATTTTATTTTTTAACGTAAGTGTTACTTGTGCTTTAAATTCTGACTTGATTTTATTTTGCATGTTGTTTTATTCGTAGATTTATCCTCGAATCTTTTTTATGGTACAATGATAAAGAAGAAAGACAGAGAGATGGAAACAAGAAACTCCCAGTATCATCAAACAGAATTATACTAATAGCTGGAGGGGGAGTTTGATCTCATCTTCGCCGTAACATCTGCTACTCTATTTTCTTGAGAGTACAACGCAAATCTATCAAAATCATTGACTTACATTGGTTGAGTTTTGTTAAATCATTCTATTAAATTCGAATCAAACCAACCTCAAGTTGTTTGGTTCGCTTTGGGACAAGTAATTTTAACCGGTTGATTTACAATTTGCGGAATGTGGGGAAAATTTTAATATGCTCCCGGGCCCACCGTAGTCCTTCCACTCAGAAATTGACACTTGTATTAATTATTTTTTTTCTCTCTCCTTAATTTTTTTTTCTCTTTCTCTCTCTTCAGTCCCACCCAATTTTCCATGATCCCGGTCCACAATAACTTTGCTCGGAATGTGGAGTCCCACGCCCAATATAATTTGTGAGATAATAATATAAAGAGGTAGGATACTTTAACATCGGTGTCGAAATTGAAGTTTGACACCTTATGTGAGAGTTGTTAGATAAGAAAAATCAATGGTATCACATGTTTATAAATCAGAGTCGTTGATCTTTTTTTATCTAATGGCTCTCAGATGAGGTGTCAAACTACTCCGGTGTCAAAGGATCCTACCACTAATATAAATTATTAAAAAGACTCTCATTTAACACTTTAAAATTTTAGGTTGAGGTGATATTTTATATGATATCAGAGTTTCAGTGATCAAAAAATAATGAGTTTGATCATCACACTTTCCACTTGTGGAATTAAATAAATATAAGGTAAATCAAAAATTGAGCCTATACAATAATCTACCCTTTAAGTTTAAAGGGCTCTTACGCGAAGAGATATATTAAAAAATAACATACATCATTCAAATTTCAAAAGGTTGTTACCCAATACTTTAAGATTTTATGTGAAAGTAATTCTTTATAATATTTTCGATTTATAAGAGTAAGTATTTTTTTTTTTTACTAAAAAAATAATATTCAAGTGTTATTATTTATAAAAGAAGGGTGAAATAAGTAAAATTTAATATATGTATTTTAATTTTTATTTTATCAATTATATACTGAATCTTTGATATTAAAGGAGAGTAATAAAGAGAATTTTTATATAAAACGGTCTTGATCATGGGGGAGCCAATCATAGGCCCTGCGGAATACAAACCCCAAACGAGTTCATCAATCATTAGGAGAGAAACGAACAGGGAGAGGAATAGGAGAAGGATGGTACTCAACACACTGAGATCTCAATTATCTGTAGAAATTAAATCAAAGACCCTGAAGTTCTAGAATGCCGGTTGAATATCTAATTGGCCAGGTGTTATCCTCAGATGGCCACTCCTGTACCATCACAATATTTAAAATTTAAACCCATTACACGAGTACCCTGCTGCCTTCACAGTACATCTCCAAGTGCTAGAATCCGTGGGAGAGCACTGATAACCAATGTACCCCGCAAATATTTTTTTGTAGCATCACAGATACGCTTCCGAAGCCATGTGGCTTTCATAGTACAGGAGGGAATAGCTGCAAGGACACCTCGAGCAAGAGTCATTCCACGGCGGTCTGGATTGGATTGCAAGTAAAAATCATCTTATATAATCTTTCAGTTTAATTCTATGATCATCAATTTGATTTGAGTTTTTTTTTCAAATCCGATCCAATATAATTTTTTTTGTTTGAATTGGATCGATTTTCGATTTTAGGAAAATCTTAAAATTTATTTCATGATTATTGTGCAATTAGCATCATCTTTTAGCATATATTGGCTTTGTAATTTATTATTTTTGAAATACAAATGCATTAATAAATTATAATATAATTTTTTTTTAAGTAATGAAATATGAAGCTCTACAAAGATAAAAAAATTTGATGAGATGTGACTAGGTTTCTTCTTGGGTTTAGTTAATGGATTAATGAGTATTAAGTTTAGAACTTTTTGGACTATGATTTGGGAAAGACCCAAGTAGGTAGAGAGAGATTAATATAT
Organism: Gastrolobium villosum; assembly: GCA_032173675.1. NCBI lineage: Eukaryota > Viridiplantae > Streptophyta > Magnoliopsida > Fabales > Fabaceae > Gastrolobium > Gastrolobium villosum. The sequence continues at coordinate 1,789 of JAVKPL010010369.1, read as the reverse complement.
TGTATCAGTTTTCATCAACTCATTCAAAAACTGATCCAATCCAATTAAAATCTGTGATTTTTTTTCGGCTTTCGATTTTCGATTTTTCGGTTCGGTTACCACGATTTTAATCGGTTTGTATCGGTTAATGAACATCCTTACACTTTACATCCAAGAAGGAAAATTTTAGGAGATTTGACAAAAAAATTATTCAAATATAATATGAATAGTACTTTTTATCAGAGTCTCACGCATTATATTCGCCTATGATTTCGTGACACAAGGTCACATTGCGTACCAAATTCACTACCACTAATAGAGAACTTCGACTAGTCATCTTTCTTTTTTTGCGAAAATATGCTACATGTCACAATTATTGCGAACGTAATTCGCTACTAGTCGTAGCGAATTACGTCGCATGGCAGTCTGGTAGAAAGTATTGTTCGCGTGGCATTTGGGTAAAAATTTTGCCAAACAGTGGCATTGTGGTCAATGTTCCGATATTTGGTAGAAGATAAATTTTTTTTATAATTTCTTGGAATGTGGTGGGAAATTAATTTTCCCGAAAATATTGTTTGATATGCCAAAATTTTCCTGGAAATGTTGGATTAAGTTTTCTGATATTATATTTAATTGATGGTAAAATATTGTTAGGAATCTGAAACGAAATTATAAAATCACTCTTATTTGCCCGAACATTCTCTCTCTCCTCCACATCACTACTGACCAGTTGCACCCTACAGGAGCGTTAGTTGTGTGGTCTTGGACCACCTGCTCCTTTAGTTAAATAGAGGGATAAAATGAGAAAATAGATGAAAAAAAATAAAGGCAAAATGGGAATGCTATGTGAGAGGGAACACAAAAATATTATACGGTCCGAGACCATAGTAAAATTTTCCCTCCCCTAGAGAAGAAGCTCTTCGACTCTTGAAGCGCAAGGTTTGCACCCTCGACCACCAAACCAATAAATCCCTCTATCGCTAATGCTATCAATAGCAAGGACCAGTCTGATTTAGTGAACCAAAGGGTTATCGATTTTAATAAAACTCAATTGGGTCGCACCGGTCATATCCGTATCTTAAGCATGCCAGATCCACTTAGTTTCTCGGATTGATTTATTGGTTTTTGGTTTGAACTAGTTAGTGTGATCCAGGTTTTACAAGACAAGTCACCAGCGAGGACGATAATGGTCTGGTGATAGAGGGTTGGCGAAGAAGAAGAGGAATGAGGTATTTTGATCCGAGAAATGTGTTTTCACTCTCCCACCATGTGGGAAAAAAATACCATAGATGATATGGTATTTTGGTTTTGGAATCTGTAGTGTAAAATCAAATGCTGGAAAAAAAATTTATGAGATATTTTTATGTTTCCTTCTATCAAATGTGGAAAAAAGAATCCCACCTCATTTTCCCGAGATTTCAAAAAGAATACGCGTAACAAACAACACCTTACACTTTATGTTTTCTTTCATTTATTGAACTTGAATTCATAAACTGATAGGAAAATAAATATATGTACTGTGGATCTAAGGATAAATTCCGTTATGATGTTATTTTTAAGAATAGAGATACGTGATTCTTGGGGAAAATTATTTTTCCCAATTTGTATGAATAAGACAAAAAGAAAAAAAAATTAAGATAGGAATAAAGATGAAGAATATATTAATTTTCAATACAAAAGACCGATAGCAAAAATTCAAGAAAATCATCCACTATAAAAATGGAACTACAAAGGATATTTCTATTTGATATAAAATTAGACGTTAAGCATACAAAATAAAAAAAAATGAGAGGTTTACTCTCAATTCCTC